>JARFXV010000432.1:0-5000 GCA_031761425.1 Cosmopolites sordidus | reverse complement strand
GGGGAACTGAGCATGAAGCAAACCGAATTCAGGAATTTTATAATTAGACTTAATAGAGGACTTGAGGAAAGAAACATAACATAAATCTTTAACAATCTTTCCATATTCATCTTTAAAAATATTTTTTTTCCACTTTCATGAATATAAATACATATGTTTGTCAGATACGTACTGTATGACAGATGTATACGTTTAGCTGAGGTTGGAATTTTCTTAAAATACACTTATTTCGTTCAAGTATTGTTAATACATGTTTTATTTCAGAGTTAATACACTTTTCGGACGTGAAGATTTATTTTCCACTTTCTACAGTCACACTTTCTCGACGTTAACGATTCTCACACACCCTTTATAAAGCGCCTCGAAAAATATCCACCCAAGTGACATAGTTATCCATAATCATAATTCTGTTTCTTCACCCATGTAGGCAGGTTCGATATTATAAAGAGTACATATTATTCTTACAATTCAAGACTTATTTCTAATGCGTTCGTGCTTGAAATAGCTAAATCATTTGATGCTCCTAACATACCGGATTATCTGCATATGGACAGAGTGAATTACATTTGTTTGTTTAATATGCTAAAGTGGAATGCGCTGCGCTTTCACAGTGCTAAAACACTTACGTACCCGCGTAAAAATAAATCAAATCCGAGATGAAATTCTAGGTGCGGAATTCCGTACTGAAATGTTTTGTATTTATGGATCGCAGTAGGAGTAGGTCCTGTTTCCGTTCAGATTTTCATGTTGTAGTGAACTATAATTTGAAGAATGCCACGTCAAAAGTTAGATGTGTTTGAACTTCATTATCAATGCGTTAGAAATAGATAATTTACTATACTATACGAACGAATATATACTATATATATTATATATAGTATATATTCATATATACATATATAGTATATATATATATATATATATATATATATATATATATATATATATATATATATATATATATATATATATATATATATATATATATATATATATATACATATTTTCATGACCGTTTAGTATTATTATTATTTTTTTATTTATTGGGACTTTCGGTCAGTGTAAATAAGTTTTAATTTTTTATTGTTTTATTTACGTTTCGGTTTTACAACGAACCATCATCAGAATACTTCTAAAATAAAAATTACTTTTATAAAAAAAAATATAAACTTACATTTAAAAACCTACCAATATCAATTAAACAATTAATTTTTGGAATTTTTTTTTTATGGCTTTGCTGCAAGGCAATTCGCCAGTACGATTCCGTGGCAACCCCGGTCTGTCTGGTTCTAAACCATGCCGAGGCCACCGAAATATTCTTGAACGAAGTTCATTAATCTTTATAAATTATACAATGCACCAAATGGGCAGACAAACACACCCTACACCACTAAACATCCATGCCTCCACCAGGATTCGAACCCGGGACCATTGGATTGCCAGGCGAGCAATCAACCCACCAGACCACCGCGGTCGGCTTTTAACAATTCTTCCACCTTTTTTGTTTATTATTATAACCTAATTGTTTTAAATTTTTTATGTGGACTGATATTAGATGCAAAAATAAAAAATTATGAAAATTTATTATTTAATAATGTTATTATATATACAACTTAAATTATCTGTACCATTTCTGAAATTAATGGTATGATTTGTTTTTTTTATATAAATCATTTCTTTTATATTTCTTTTTATGTTATTTTTCAAAATCTAGGATTTTTATGTTGTTAAAATTAAAGTTATGTTCATTGTCTATAGCATGCTTTGAAAGTGCAGTGATGTTTGGTTCTAAGTTTATATGTTTTTTTAGTGTTCATTAATTCTGTTTTTAAATATTGTTTCGTTTCGCCTATATATGAGCTTGGGCAGTTTAAGCAATCAATTTTGTAAATTAAATTTGTTTGTTCCATTTTGGGTGTTTGTGGTTTTAATTAATTTTGTAAATATTTTATTTAGTGTTATTATTGGATATTTCTGCTATATTTATATTATATGGTTTAAGAACTTTTTTTATTTTATTAATTTATTTCTGGTATGTATGGTAAACGTATGTAATTTTCATTTTTAGTTTTATTTGTTATGTTATTATTGTTATATATTCTATGAATTCTATTTTTAATTACAGGTTCCTAAAATTTTTTTTGGATAGTTATTTATCTTCTAGTGTTTGTTTGATTTTTATTTATATATTTTGGTCTATTGTTTGGATTAGTTAAAATAACAGCTCTATCAATTAAAGAATTAATAACACTTTTTTTTATATTTATTTGGTGTATAAGATTTAAAATTGAAATATCTTCTAGACCATACTGGTTTTGTATACCAATTTGTTTTGATATTGCCTATCCTTATCATACGTGATGTTAATATCCAAAAAAATTATTGTTTTATTTTTTTCTTCTTCATGAGTAAATTTTAATTTGTTATGAAATATATTGAATTTGTTTAAGGTATATTGAATTTTATTTTTAGGTATGCATAATAATACAATCTTCCTACAAATCTTTTATAAAAATATAATTATATTTATATATATATATATATATATATATAGATATATAAATATATAATATATATATATATATATATAGTATATATATATAATATATATATATATTAGGGTGTCCGTTATTTTCCTAATTGGCTTTTTCCACTTATTATTAATAAAATGATAATAAAAAAATCTGATGCCGTTTAATCCTGCCTAAATAAAAATATTTTTCCCATTCATTTAACATAGGATTTTGTTTCCCCGAGGGGGGTGCTGGCCTGGGTTGTCGGAAGCTGATGACCGTGGATCGGAATCCACGTTAAGCTGTAGGTCCAGTCGTTAAATAGCCTTCTCAGTAGCTGATGCGCATCTAACCCTAACACTTTACCTTTTCCTTTTATTTTGTTACTTTTTACATTTTTTTTTCTCGCTCAGTGTGTTTGATTATCTTACTAAATATTCTTGATTCTGTTTCTGTTATGATCCTTTTAGATGAACACATTTTTATATTGATAGTCAAAAAATTTATTTTATAAGTTTTTCTTAAGGACTTTTACAGTTAATAGCATATAGTTGCAAATTGAGATAAAATATTAATTTTTTTCCTATTTAAAATTTATTTAAAATTTTTATTCAGAGGACGAGATAAAATATTTAACATTTAGCCTTAGGCGGCACAACGGCTAAACCGCCGTAGGTTTTTTACCGCGTGATTTTGTCCGCGCCACAATTTGAAACCAAATACAAAATTTCTGTTTACATCTTTTTTTCTATTCTTAGTATTAGAGCAACAATATATACTCGCCCTTTTGAAATCTATATCTTCAAACTGTGAAAATTGTGGGCAGTTTTCGCGGTTTTTCGCAGTGCGTGCGTCTCGAGGGGTTTCGCGGTTATAGTGGTTAACCGCTCGCTCCAAAAAATAGAGCAGTGCTGCCTAAGCCTTAGATGAATAAATAGCATGTGGTAGTAAAAAGATTAAATTATTTAGAAAAAACGGTATAAATACATTTTAAGCTTCGGAAAACTTATAAAATA
This sequence comes from Cosmopolites sordidus, assembly GCA_031761425.1. NCBI lineage: Eukaryota > Metazoa > Arthropoda > Insecta > Coleoptera > Curculionidae > Cosmopolites > Cosmopolites sordidus. Next base: position 1,471 of record JARFXV010000432.1, on the reverse strand, counting down.
CATTTTTGACTGCAATATAAAAATTTGTCAATCTAAAAAGATCACAACAGAAGCAAAATCAAGAATATTTAGTAAGATAATCAATAAAATATGCAAACAAAATTAATATCCAAAACGAGGAAAAATTCCATGTTAGATGAACGGAAAAAGTAAGCCGTAAAGAAATGATTTAGAAAATACCCAAGTGAAAAAAAGCCAATTTGGGAAATAACGGATATATATAGTATATATATATATAATATATATATATATATATATATATATATATATTATATATATATATATATATATATATATATATATATATATATATTAAAAACAAAGAAAATACACCAGCGCTCCACGTTGGTGCTTTGTCGTTCCTTCATCCGCCATCCAAAAGCGCCAGCAAGCGTCTCCCAGAACCGGTTTCTGGCCTAAGGGTGCACACACAAAGAAAGCAGGTTTCCTGCTTACTGGTAGTCGGCACCTATAAAAGCCGATTATTTACTTCAGTTTTAAATGCTCCTGAACATAAACAAAGCGTGTCGGAACTTGTAAACAAACGTGAACCGGCACCGACTATTTCACCGGAATGAATTTTTAATTCTTGGTCGCTGATTTTCGGCGCCGGACGTCGATTTTCAGTAGAACAATTATCATTAATGTGGCGGCTTAAAATCGTCCACACTCACATGTTGATAATTTTTCTTTCAATTCTTTTTTTAGTATTTTCAATTTTAATATTTTATGTTTATAATATATTTTATTATTTCGAAATAAGTTTATGAAGGTCTAAGGCCGCTATTTGTATATATTTTTATATTTAACTTCACAAATTCTTCATCGGAGGATGAACTAGACATCTTTTGAATGGGCTGAAGAGTCCAATTGGCCTCTTGTTTCAGTCGAAGCGGACAACACTTAAAAATGCCAAATGCGATTTTGAGGAAACGTCGTGAACTCTTCACAGAATCAACGGATTGACACCCGGAATGATTTAGAAACATTATCTTACCATCCGTGAAAATATTAGATGTAACATAATATATATATAGTCCGAAATGCTTGAAAAAGTGGTAGTGGGTTGGCGGGAAGCCCAATTCATGTGTGGCTGAGGGCTGTTACGGGGGGAGAATTGGTCCCTTCCTATTGAGCAATGCCGGGCACATGCGCCGCAGGTTTTGGTGTATTTTATCGATTTACTGGTAGTACTTTTCCGCTATAATGGTTTCGCCCAGGTTCACGAAGCCTTGATGAACCAGACTAGCCGCAGACCACCGAACAGTCACCATCACCTTATATTGGTGCATTTTCGGTTTTGGGAAGTGTTGTGGACGTTCGTCGTGGTCCAACCACTGAACCAGTTGTCGTCAAGAATTCACTTTTCATCGCATTCGAGAAACGGATTGTTTTTATTGCGCAAAAGATGGGCAGTCGACACTAATTCGTACAGCACTCATTAATCGAGCCTTTTGTCTTTCAAATTTCC